>JACSYO010000511.1:975000-1009439 GCA_016806645.1 Ophiodon elongatus | reverse complement strand
ATATATATATATATATATATATATATATATATATATATACACACATACATACATACATATATACACACTGCATATTTCATTTCTTATACTGAACAGCTAACCATTCAAGTTTAACCTCAGTTTTGGGAAGTAATGAATGCAATTAATAATTTCTTTAAGGCTAAAGCATATGGCCGGTCTTTCATGACTAAAACCCCCGAAACTGCATTTAAATGAGTGAATTATTTTGCCCACTTCACAAGCTGTAAATCTAAATTAATTACTGCAACTCACAAGCCGAGAGTGGGCAGTTAATGCATGCTTTGAGAAGTTTGAGTGTGTCACTCAGACCTGAATTCCTCTGAATTTGTTACACTGAAGTAAAATACATCTGGAGATAACAGAGAAAGACACTTAACTGATTTAGGAATATAAAAACACACAATGAATTAGAAATCCATACTGCGTCGTTTTCACAATCCAAATCAATTCAAATTCATTAGAATTTCTAGATTACTTGAATCGTCAGAAAATGTATCTGCAATTCCTTTAATAACTTTATAATTGATCAAGACATTTTTTCAAGCAAAAATATGTGAAGGATTTGCTGCTTTTTTGGTTTTATATTAAGTAAAATGTATATCTTTTGGTTTTGGACTGGTGGTTGGACAAATTTGAAGACGTCAGCTTGGGCTGTAGGATATTGTCACGGTCCTTTGAACTATTTTTCTGAAAGACCAATCGATTAATAAATCGTTTGTTGTAACTAATACATCAAAAAAGTATTTTTGAATAGTTAGTTTTAAATATGATATTGAATTTCATTACGTTGAAAACACCATTTTTCTGTCAACAAAAATAAATAAATATAAATTATTTATTTTTTTATAGGATACTATATATATATATTCACTTATGGAAAATGTTGCTATCTGAAATTGTTTAAATAAATGATATCGTAAAAAAATAAGGTGTTCATATAATCATTTAAAAGGCTCCTTTTCCTCAAGACTAAACCGTAATAATCAACTTTGTGGCAGCTGTAGTTTTTTTTTCTACAAAGCAGAAATCTTAATCGCCATATGTGCATGTCATAAGCAGCTGTTGTGTTTACCTGGGCCTCTCTTGTCCCAGCCACACACCATGGTTCCCATGCTGAGTCCCATGCCCTTGTACTGGTACACCATGTTGGCAAGCAGCTTGGAGGCCGCCGCCACAGAGATGCGCTCCTTGTTGCGAAGCTCGTAGATGCGGCACTGGCGGGCCAGCAGGCGCTCCCAGAAGCTGCAGTCTGCGGCTCCACCAGCCATGGTACCCAGCAGGTAGGGGTTGATCTCAATCACCTTCTTCACCGTCTGCGAGGCGATGTAGGAGCCCGCTGTGGCCCGGGAGTCCACCGCTACAATGACGCCATGCTGGAACTGAGAGAGGCAACAGTGGGAGGGAAACACATTAATGGTGCACATAGACAGCGGGGGTTGGGGAGACACACGCACACAGATGGATCAGCGATCAGTGTACAGTTTAATTACCTATTAGCTACCTTTAATTTCTGTCTAGACGAAGCAGAAGTGTGCTGCTGCTCTACAACTGTGCGAGAAGACAGGATATATGGCTTAGCTCTGCCAGAAAGCTGCTGGATAAGAAGATGGACCTTTGCCCTTCCCTCTAAAATCCTTCATCAGTGAAGTGGCAGTAACAACAGCTGTACAGCACTAAAGTGAAGACAACAGATTTGGCCAGCCAGAGGAAGATGTCTGCTGGGGAGGTTTTCATCTACCACCCACCCCTCTTCCACTCAGGGATTAAGGGATAAAGTTGGGAGTTATTTTATCTTTTCTTTTTTTATCAATAAATCCCCTGAAGAGACCAAAACCGACCGCAGGGAGTTGGTTCAGTATTTACAGGGCTCTGCGCGCTTGACAGAGTGAGAGGGAAAAGCTGGCTGTATGCGCTGTAATAACGGCATACGTCACCCAAAGTATAGCTCCTTTATGTGTTTTTAATAGGTTTTCCAGACAACAATGGTGTTCCTAGGCACAGAGGCAGAACTTATTTCAGACTATTATCTTGTTAGTAGCAAGACTTCATTGATGGGCTCGGTATTTTCACGGGACTTGTTGATAATTACAAAATAACAGTGTCCTTATTCTTTCTGTGGTACCGCATCTGGACTCACTTTAATCCTCTTTTAACTCTTCGTAGCACAAATGAGCAGTGTGCCTTGACCTTTGAAAGATAAAAATAAAAACATTCCCTCTTTTTTTGACATTTATTTTTGCTATAGTGGATCCCACTTTGTTCTTTACTGCTACTACATCCAATGAGCTCATCCACAATAGTGTTTTGTTGGGTTTTTTTTACTAATGAGAAACTGGTGTAATAAAACGTATTGACTTTATGACTCATCAGTTTTAGAAGGCTGATACCAATATTGTTTAGACTTGCATTTTTTTCAAGTTTGATGATTTCATGGGAAACCAAACATTCAATATTCCTCAATCCGAATATTATGACTGGTTCTGAAATAATATTCAGATCATCTGCCTTAAAGTGAACAACATTTACATAAAGTATGATAGCATAGGTAAATGAACAAATAATGGACGTGAAAAAAATAATCCTAATTTAAATATTTAAATCCACCTTCCTAACATTGATGCAATAAAAAGTCTGCCACGGCATATCATCAATGAAGATATGACTACGATTTTTATGTATTTTAGCCCATTAAATCCTCTGCTGCACAGCCGTATAGGGGAGACATAGTTTATTTGGGTTGAAAGAATGCCAAATGGAATAAAGATGTACAAAAACATCTGGATAACAGTTTGAATGTCTTAACGTGATGTGTTCAACTTGAATATACTAATATATATATATATATATATATATATATATATATATATATATATATATATATAGAGAGAGAGAGAGAGAGAGAGAGAGAGAGAGAGAGAGAGAGAGAGAGAGAGAGACTTTAAGACACTTCTTTATAATATTTAACTGTTAATCCGCAAAATAAAAAAGACAGCACCTGAACTAGTAGTAGATGATAACATTACGTAAATCACAAGTTGAGTTCATACCTATATAATTATGCTGAGAACGTGTTAAACAACAAACATGAGCCCTGTGTGGATCCTGCCGTCCACAGATGTGTCACCTTCTTCTCCAGTCACACAGGTAGAGATGAAGCCTAAAGATTATAGGTATTAACTTGTGACACGTACACAGTACAATGTCATGAATATCAGGAGCACACAGAGACGACTCTCTTACGAGCAGCGGTCTGAGACCAGAGACGTCCAACACAAGTCATGAGGAGGAGAACGTGAATCGAACATCCGCTACGAGAACGCGCTCTGTAGCTATGCTAGCATGCTAACGGTTGACATGTAGCGTTAAGTAAACTCTCAGGACTGTATTACGGACACTGAATGACTTTATAAAACACCTCTGTGGACAACTATTACAGTTGGTCCGTTTAAGAATACCAGCCAGCCACTAGTTAACTCACTTTAAAAGCCAAGGTGGTGGTCCCGTGCAGGAACTCTATCTTCCTCTCGACGTCATCCTCCTCTACGCCGCTCAGAGGGTTTCTAACGGAGAAACTGAGGCCGTCTCCCGGCGTGGCGTCGAAGCCCAGGCCGCTCTGTCCGGGTCCGCAGCCGAAGCCGAGAGGTTGGCAATTATCAAAAGAAAAATTCGCACAATCACTGTTCAACACACTAGCAAGAGCCATCTTTGAAATTGTCTGGTGAGCGAACCACTTCCGCCGGGAGAGGTGCGAACGTTTATCGGGTCAATGTGGGGGAAAAATCACAGTGCCCCCTGCGTTGGGGCGGACCGCATAATGTACTGCAGGGATGAAAAGGTATAGATAGAAAGCTGTGAAAACACCCTGATAACCAAAAGGAAGATGTTAAAGGCTACAACCGTTAGAAACTACTTAAAGTAAATATTTATTCTAGCTAACTGACAAACTCTGAGGAAGGTGGCCTACTTCTAAACTTTACCACCGACCACCACCTGAACCACCAATGCTCTGCCTCATCCCGAACAATCTGATGCGGTCACTCTTCTTCTTTCCTCCGCTATCTTCTCCCTCCTCTCCATGTCTCTGTAATATTCCTCTCTCAGGTCCTCTCTCGTTCTTCGGCTCCATCCCTGGGCTGTGATGTGGAAGAGGTCCACGCTGTTTCCCGAGTAGGCGTCCCTGTGAGTGGCTCTGAACACGGCTTCTCGCGCCAAGGAGACAGCCTCTTCTTTGCTCATGCCCCACCTCAGTCCTCCATCCAGGACTCCGTAAGCATAAGGAGAGCCTGAACCCACGGAAAAGACGTCCCCCTCCAGTCGGGCGCCATCGCTGCACACATATATCAGCTTTGGGCCACTGTTGGGGGACGCAGAATGGGCTGTCACAGGAACATCTTGGCTACTGACAACAGCTGAGGAGCCACCATCAGTAATCAAGGACGGTTCCTCTGACCTCATCGCACAGTCGGCGTTACCTGCCTCCTTATCCCAGCCACACAGTGTAAGAGCCACGCACAATTCAGTCCCTTTAAAGGGGTGCAGCATGAATGAGAGGAGCTTGGCGGTGCCGCGTATGGAAAGGCGACGCCTGTGCCGCAATCGGTAGAGGCTGATCTCTCTGGACAGAATTCGCTCCCACAGCATGCAGTCTGCGCCACTCCCCGAGGAGGTGACCACTAAGTGGGAGTGAATCGGGGTGATCTTGTGAACGGCTGGACAGGCGACAAGTCCCCCAGCACTGGCCCGCGTGTCTGCAGCTGCAATGACCCCGCCTTGGAAGATGAAACCCAAGGTCGTTGTTCCATGAGACAGAGGGAAGGGCCTGCGGACCGTCTGCGAGTTGTTGGCCGGGAAAGAAGGCATCGGAGGTCGGTGGTGGGAAGGGGCGGAGTTCAGCAAAGTTGGCACAAAGAGCTGCAGTGGGACCCCACTGTTTGTCCCAGATGTATTCAGTCTCCCCGATCCAAAATTGCAGAAGTCAGTCATGTGAAAAGATGCGGCCGTATCTTCAAAATGGGAGTCAGGAGCGCCTCTGAAGCCACATATATCTTCCAAAGCCATGATGGAGCGGATACGGAGAGATCTAACTTATATTCAGAAATTCAGGGTGTCTTTCCCAAAGACTGTTAGGCAAAAATAATTCATTAAACCAAAGTCCATCTTTAGGAAAACTGGTAAAACAAAGTCATTAAACTCATGAATCCCACTGTATAATGGTGACTGCTGCCACCAAGTCTCACTCGCTCATCTGACGTCTAGTCTGAAAGACCAACGTTTGAACCCTTTTATAGTCCTCCCAAATGTGACACCTTGCACAAAAACACACGCCGGCCTGTTTTCAGAACCATTTGCGTTGACATCAGAGATATTTCATCCAACATGCTGTGAAAATAATATCCAGAGAAGCCCTTTTCTGCAAACCCTCTGTGTTTTGTCGAGTGACGGAGTCATCTTTCTAGTTCTGTGCAAGTTCATACATCTTTTTTTTTTTTTTTTTTTTTTTTTTTTTTTATCATTTTCACTTTGTTGTTACAGCAAAGCACCAACAGCAGGATCTTGTGACACACTTCCTTTCTGTACTGTAGCGGTCTCTAGGATAAGGCCCCAGAGATCTATAATTTAGTTCTGGAGGAACTGAAGTAGGTCAAGGCTGAAAAACAAATCTTCTGATTGAATATCAATACCTGTTTTTAAATTATTCTGACAATAGATTTTAATTTAATGACCGGATACTTTCATTATTTTTTTTAAATAACTAAATATCTCTGTAGGATTTATTTCTTTTTAAATTGACGCGAAAGCTTTGATGAGAAACATGAATTGTTGAGTTCAACTTCCACACACCGAGGGCCGCGCAGTTATCGCGGTAATTTACGATACATGCAACTGCAGTACGTGCGACGCCATTTTGGGTCCACGTCATCGCGCAACCCGGTGAGTGCCGTCGCTCTTGCGGATCCAAGATGGCGTCCGTTTCCTCGTTAACTAGAGCTAGGAGACGGTCCTCCCAGTCGATCCATTCAGTCGGCTCAAACCATGGCGTCTGGCAGCACGGGTGGCAGGGTGTCCTGCGGGAGAGACTTGAACTGTGTGCCGGAGGTGGCCGACACTTTGGCCGCGGTCGCCAAACTCGGGTGAGGATACCACGGCTCTCTGCGAGCTCTGTTTTTGGGGTGAAAGTGAGAGTTACGTGAGTCCGCGCGCTGGTTCGCTAGCATGATGCCAGCGCGCGAGGCTCGCTAAGCTAGCCGGTGAATTACCAGCACGTGCCCAATCACAACGATGCGTGATACCGGTGTGATGTGTTTGTTTGACTCGTGCAGGCTGCTCTGGTTGTGTATGTGTGTGAGCTGGCCGGGGAGTGAGTGAAGTAAACAGTTAGTTTATTGCTTCACCTATGGGTGACATTATGAACGATATCGATGCTAAAATGCGATGCCTTCTTTTCTCTGGTTCGCAGGTTTGACTTCCTGTGCATGCCCCTGTTCCACTCGAGGTTCAGGAGGGAGTTTGAGTTGGAGCCCGCTAAATCCCGATCCGGCGCGCACACCCGTTCGGACCTGCTGCTGTGTGGAAGAGGTGGGTCTCCTTCTCCGGTCCTACATCATGTCGGGGGTTAAGAGTACTTCTATTTTACCCTCTCTGTAAATAAGAGAACTGCACCCCTGGCTGCTGCAACAGGCCCCTGATGGATGGGTGATGGGTGGATGATGGTCGAAGCAGGGGTTCAATAACTTTTTAATTAAAGTTTTAATTGAGAATTTTAGAAATCAGGAACCACAAAGCTGAAAAATGTAATCGTATGAACAAACTATAAGATAAGATATCCTTTATTAGTCCCACAAGGGGGAAATTGCAGGATCTACATAAACTACAAATACATTTTTTTTAAGCAAAGCTGACTATGTACATTGTATCACAGACTCAAAAAAAAAGAAATCATGGTTGTATGACAGCCTGATATGCAAATATCAGTGTATTAGTTCTCGTGTACTGTTAAATAGGGATGTCTTGACTTGTCTCATCATGACATCCCCTTTTCCATTGTTCTGTCTGTTGTAGCACCACTAACCAAAACAAAAGGATTGTCGTATAGAGAAAATGTTAGCTTCAGCCTTTGTTTGCAAAACATGATGCCAGTGAAACTGAACCGACTCAAAGGTTTGATAAACTGTTGTAATAAATCAGTTAATGCCCTTTTTCTTTTTTCCAACTATCCGTTGTGCTTTGTCTAGATTGGAATACTCTTATTGTTGGAAAGCTCTCTCAATGGATCGACGCAGATTCAGAGCTCGAGATAGAGCGCCGAAACTCAGAGGCTGTAAGTTCCTCAACTTGGAGAATTATTGCACAAGTGAACTTGTCCAGTCTCCTCTCAACCCCCTCTGAATCTGTCTCCTTGTCTCTTCCCCGTCGCACGCTCGTCCTTCTTTTCCCTTTGTTTCCGTCCAGGCTCTGGCACAGGAGCTAAACTTCTCAGCCTACCTGGGTCTGCCCGTCTTCATGATCCCTCTAAAGGGCCCCCACTGTGCCAATCTCGCCCGCCTGCTGCTAAACCACATCCACACTGGACACCACACCTCGAATGTAAGACGGAGCCCGAAACAAACTCTCGCAGATTGCTTTGTTTAAAATCTGGCAGATAATTCTCATCCGCGAACTGTTGTCGTCTGATCAGTTCTGGATACGTGTGCCGCTGATGGCGTCAGACGACGTGCGGGAAGATCTGATCGAGAACGAACCGACCACCGGCGTCGACGACGACACGAGTGTTGAAGAGAAGACCTGGAGCTGGTGAGTCCACTTCCTGAGCTGTCAAGTGCAGTCTGCATGCTGAAACAGCTGCCATTGATTTCCCTTAAAACCGCGACTCATTTTGTTTACTTCCCTCTCTCCCTTTAGGTGGCACTCATTTAGAACCCTTTGTGATTACAACAAGAGGATCTGTCTCGGTGAGAGAGAGAGCACACTGTGAAGCACCAGCCTGGGGCAAAGTCAGTACATTAAGAAGAAATAATTATGGTTGTCTGCTCCTGAAGATGTGCCTTTCTTTTTTGTATTCCTGAAGCTATTGAAGTTGGAGCAGACATGCCGTCAGACACAGTGATTGATAAGTGGCTCGGGGAGCCGATCAAAGCAGCCATACTTCCCACCAGCATCTTTCTAACTAATAAGAAGGGCTTCCCTGTTCTGTCCAAAGCCCATCAGCGAATCATCTTCAGTCTTTTCAAGGTATGCCACACAGCTTCAACTGAAATAAAAAAATAATAAAAAAGGCCCGAACGCGGAAGTGTTGTTTTTAATGAAAACAATCCGTCTTTTTCTCAGTTGGAGGCCCAGTTCATCTTCACAGGCACCAGTCGCCACACTGAGAAGAGCTTCCAGTCCTACCTGCAGTACCTGGAGTATCTCAACCAGAACCGGCCTGCGCCCAATTCCTACGAGCTCTTCGCCAAGGGCTACGAGGACTACCTGCAGTCTCCCCTCCAGGTAAGGAAGTGCCCATCGGGTTTTCACATATTCAGAGTAGGGCTGTGCGGTATATTTCCATACGGTATGAATTTTTCATATACCGTCATACCGGTGCATAGCCGTAACAACTGTTGTCGCTCTTCGGCAGGCAGCAAAATATATTGTTCACCGCTCACCGCTGAGGGCGCAGCGGTCGGAGCTACTTATCTTACGGGTATTGAGATGGAGTCATGGTTATAACTTTATAACAACAATTAATAACCCACAACTAACGCTCTTTAACAGGAAAACACCACAACACAACAGTTTGTGACACATAAACAATTTGTAACACTAATAATTGTACATTTATAAAAATTACACCGGTGAACTGCATGCTGGGTACAGCTCGCCCACTATCACAACAAGAAGAAACTCCGTCGCTACATTAAAAATGGAACAGAGCGATGCAGGAGGAACAACGAGAGACCAGAGACGCACCAATACAGCTGGAGCCCAAGAGGAGCTGTGTCTGCTGGTTGGAGCTTTTTTGGTTTTGACAAATCCGACGTAGATCAGAAAACGATTTATTGCAAAGTTTGTCGAGCCGCTGTTATTGCCTCTGGTGGCAACACTAGCAATTTACTCCATCACCTCAGCAGAAAGCATGTGTTGGAATACGACGAGTGCATGCGATTACGGTCCTCGGATTCGACACCGTCAACCAGTCATGGCAGTGCGAGTGAATCAGTGAAGCCAAAGGGTCAGACATCGCGAGCGGCGGTCCTTTTCGGCGTTAATGAATGAATGAATGTGTTTACTCGGGAAAAAATACCGTGAAACCGCCAGAATCTTACAAAATACCGTGATATGAATTTTTGGCCATACCGCCCAGCCCTAATTCAGAGAAGAAATGTCACTTAACCTTTTTAAGCCATGAAGACTAAAGGTGTTTTTTTTTTTCTCCTCTATTCCTTCAGCCGCTCATGGACAACCTGGAGTCTCAGACATACGAAGTGTTTGAGAAGGATCCTATTAAATATTCACAGTACCAACAGGTAAGACCATCGAAACCCGTAAGTCAGCCATTCAAATCAGACCTGTCTGTCTTGTGAATGTGAACACAGCGTGCACACAGAGGGCGTGTACGTCTTTATGTTGCTGGCTCAGGATGTATTTCAGTTAGAGAGCTCTCCAGTCAACGCGTGCGTCTGCAACTGAAGGGAGAGCTTGTACGGACAGGACTGATTGTCACTTGCGTAGATCTCTCGCACCATCGACCTATTGATCCAGCTGCTTTGTCCTTGTGTCTACAGGCTGTATATAAATGTCTACTTGACAGAGTTCCTGAGGAGCAGAAAGACACAAACGTCCAGTGAGTATCTCTACCCAAATTAAAATTTTGCAACCGACAACACTTGAGACAATAATTTTCTTTATTTGTTTGACAGGGACAGTGCACAGCTCTTTGGCTATAACCAGATTTAGCTATCGGCTAATTTACACCTGTAGTTCCTGGGCAGTGAACAAGAGAACCGTAGCATGAAACACAAATACAAGACGGTACACATTCACTGTACAAGAACAACATTAAGGCAGCACCGCAACAAGATTTTCACAACATTGAGACGCATCAAGTGTTTACATTCATGGTTTGATTTTTATTTATTTTTAGCCATGATTATTGTCTTGACTTTAAAGCCTGTAAGGCTGCAGCTCTCTCTAATAAAACTTGGTTCTGAGCACCAAAAGTTTGTTTCCCTAATGGAGAAGTCTGAAACAATGATGTCTCCTTGTCACAGGGTGTTGATGGTGTTGGGAGCCGGTCGGGGTCCCCTGGTCAACGCGTCCCTGCGCGCTGCCAGGCAGGCCGACAGGAAGCTGAAGGTGTACGCGGTGGAGAAAAATCCCAACGCTGTGATCACGTGAGTGGAAGTCATGTCAAAGCTTGTGTCTGTGCAGTTTAACTTCTTCATCATCTGAATATAATAAGTCCTGTCTCATCTAACTATAAAGTCTGTCTTTCTGCGTGTTCTTCGCATAAATCATGAATCGCTCCTCCGATCTACCTCGCACGCACGCGCTGGGCGTATCGCTCGAGTGTTTCTTTTTTTTTCTTTCTTTTTTGAATTCGGTGAAATTTCAACACGTTCAATGTTTATACACTTTGAATAATCAACAGCGGTGGAAATGACATCCGCTAAAGTGTATTTCACCACGACCTAAATGTGTTTTAATGAGCAGATTTAGGGATTCGGGGCCCTTGGCAGACGCTGTCTTGCGTTACTTTTTACCCTAACTTGGAATGTGGGTATTGGCAGTGGTAGAAGTACTCCAAATCTCAAGTAAAACTATTAACATCGCACAGTAAAAGTCCTGCACAGAATGAAAGAGGCATTATCAGCACAACATTCCGGGACCATTTGTGTTTGGTTAAAAAAATAAGGGGAAAAAACGGTTCATAGAACTTTCCGCAAACATTCGCGTGTGAAGTTGCTCATATGAGCAATTCCTCGAGAAAGCTGCGAGCAGCAACGCCCCCAGGCTGAGCATTAAGCCCGTTCTCGGTGCATGCCAATTCATAGAGCCTCGAAGTGTTAAATGCTGGTGGTATTGTTGCCTCGCACAAAACAAACAATCTACCAACTTCTTTACTGGTTCAGGCTGGAGAATTGGCGCTTTGAGGAGTGGGGGGATCAGGTGACGGTGGTGTCGTGTGACATGCGTGACTGGGCGGCACCCGAGAAGGCCGACATCCTTGTCAGCGAGCTGCTGGGATCGTTCGGTGACAATGAACTTTCCCCCGAGTGCTTGGACGGAGCGCAGCGCTTCCTCAAAGGTACTTGAGTTTTGTGGCTATTGTGAACTCTTTGTTTCCCCCCCCCTTTTTTTTTTTTGTAAAGTATCCACTACAAATGCAGATGCAAAGTCATTGAATGCAGGTTGTCTGCCACATCAACCGCGAGGAAAGCATTTGTCCTCCTCCATTACCCTTTTACGCTTCCCTGCGTCTCAAAGCACTTTCTCTTTCCCTCGTCTGGCCTCGTCGTCCTCAGATGACGGAGTGAGCATCCCCTGTTCCTACACGTCCTTCCTGGCTCCCCTGTCCTCCTCCAAGCTCTACAACGAGGTACGGGGGTGCCGGGAGCGCGACAAGGACCCGGAGTGCCACTTTGAGACGCCCTACGTGGTGCGCCTCCACAACTTCCACCAGTTGGCTGAGCCCAAAGCGTGCTTCACCTTCAGACACCCCACAACAGGTAGACACAAACGCACTCCACTCGTATGGTGTGCCCTCGTAACTAATGCCACTTTGACACGATGTGTTGTGCATATGTTGACCACTCTTTCGCTGCATCTTCTTTCAGATATGAACAACAACCGGTATCAGTGCCTCAGATTCTCAGTGGGTTGTAACACCGTGCTGCACGGTTTTGCCGGCTACTTTGAGACCACACTGTACAAAGATGTCACACTCAGTAAGTCACCTTTTTATTAAGAGGGCAGTCGTGTTGTGCAAAGATTGGAATCTAAGTGTGTGTGTGTGTGTGTGTGTGTGTGTGTGTGTGTGTGTGTGTGTGTGTGTGTGTGTGTGTGTGTGTGTGTGTGTGTGTGTGTGTGTGTGTGTGTGTGTGTGTGTGTGTGTGTGTGTGTGTGTGTGTGTGTGTGCAGGTATAAAACCAGCCACGCATTCACCTGGAATGTTCTCCTGGTTCCCCATCTTCTTCCCCCTCAAAGTGAGTTACAAAAACCTTTGCTCAATATGAACTGCACACATCCGTTTGCATTCGCATCTCAATCCCCAAATTCTTCCTCCCGATAGCAACCCATCTCCATATCCCGGGACGAGGACGTCACGGTGCGCTTCTGGCGCTGCAACAACGGGAAGAAGGTGTGGTACGAGTGGGCCGTGACCGAGCCCTCCTGCTCCGCCATCCACAATCCAGCAGGACGCTCCTACACCATCGGCCTGTGATGAGGACACATCAGCGCGCACACACACACATTTCTGTAAGACAGTTGAAGTGTCCCGGCTCTTTTTTTTTTATATATACACCGTTAAAACCCGGACTCGTGGTGCAAAACCCCTAAAGTGCAGTCCGGGTTTTAAAGAGACCGGTGTTGGGCACTTTTGAGCTGGCAAATAAAAAATAAAAAAAAGAGTTGATTGGATGAACCTGGTTTTTCAGTGTGTTTTTGAGAAGTCTGTTCAAGCAGGCATGGACCATCACCTGTACACACAGTGTGTTATTGCTGTGAGATTGGCTCATTCAGATTAGGTCGGACACCTCGTCACTGGTTTATTTTCAGTCTCTCCCCCCCTACTGTTCTGAACAGGCGTTACACACACACACACACACACACACACACAATCCAACAGAACCTTTGCCTTATCAAACACAAATTCCATATTGATACTTGCGTACTGATGAGATACCCTTCCCCTCAACACAAGAGGGTCAGAGGAAGGTCATGCCAGTCAGGTCACATACCATATTGTTTTTGGGGCTGTCTCTTATGACTCTTTTCTTGTTTTTGTTTGTGTGTTTGAACCATGTCAATAAAAACAACACTGTAATGTTCTCCCTGGGCTCTGAACTTTGTTGTGTTTGGTACCACCGCACTCTGCAAGTTATTGAGATCATAATGTAACTCATTGTAAATGTCTGTCATTTTAGAATGATACAAGAAGCAGTGTTTTATAGTTTTCTTTAATATGAGATGGCAGACTAAGCCGGGAGGATAGTTTGTTGTCCAGTATATGTCTCCCTCGGATGACAATCTGTTGGCCCACAATAATTCAGTAAAGCAATAGAGGTACAACTGGCAGGTGTACCGTTTACATTTTTTTGCTGTTTGTGTAAGTGAATTATCTCAGGAGCTTTGTACCTCATTAGCAGAGGTTCAGGCATCTACAGACCTGTCGGATGTGACAAAGCGCAGTCATCAGCACTAGACTTCACATTCATGCAGTGAGCAAGTGTTTTTCTGCATCGATGCAACTGTCAAGTTCAATTTAACCCTCGCAGAGACGACACAAGCTGCTAAATATGCTCTTCTATCACAGCTGACAGGGATCCAGCTCAATGTGATGTCACGCCAGCGGGAGCATTTCTGGAGCCTGCAGACACGCGCACACACACAACCAACCAGGGTCAAAGGGTGATTTGAAGGGTTAATAATAAAAAATAGAAAAGATGCAGACCGTAGACTTATATAAGATCATACACTGTGATAAACTATTTTATGCAGGCAAGTATGACTAAGTTGATAAGTTTGCACTTACAAGTTCCCCATATAATTCCAACTAATGTTGGTGACTGGTGCTTGTCTTAACTGATCATTTTAGCGACTAAGGGCAATGCCAACCATATTTAGTGTTTGTGTAAATATTCCTTGACCCTCATTTGAAATAAGCAGTAAATGGATGTGCAAGGCAAGTCCTATATCCAAATTTAGTTGGACCTTTTTTTTTATGAAGGTAAAAAAAATGAATAAGAAGTTCTATTCAGGCAACACTTTTTTTTAAGTAAGTTGTATTAAAACCAGGCTGAAAGGATAAACTAAGTGTGTCTTCAGGTTGTGTATTATGGTGGCGGGGGGAAGAGCGGGATGGGGGGCCACGGGGCACATACTAGAGAGGGCGGGGCTTGAGACGTTTTGACAATTTGGGCTGCGCTGATTGGTTGAAAATATCTAATTGTTCTAATTTATCGAGGCTGTCAGCTGGAGGTCTTTCGTTATCTCAGCCAGCCGACAGGTCCGACGCCCAGACATGGAGCCCGTCACCTAACAGGCCGCGTCCAGGGGGGTTCAAGTCGAAGGTGGGTCCTTTATTAGTAACGGTATTAGCTGTTGCTTGAGGGTTTACACCGCAAAACAACGAGCACGAGGTTAAGTGCTGACGGGTTAATTGCTCATTACGACCGTCTTGTTGTTTCCACGGGAAACCAACGTTGCATGTTGGTAACTGTTCCTGTCGCGAGGAGTGTTGAACCCGTTTGAACTTTTTAACACCTCAACTTTTACCAGTCTGTAATGTAACGTTGTCTCATTTTGCTTTGATTTAATAAAAAATTATGTTTGTGGTCTCCGGTAAACCCTCCAGACCGAGCGTCCGCCCCGGTTCATCGTGACGTACCTCTTTAATTATTCATGTTAGAACGCGACTTCTAATTTGAGCACGAGCCTCCTGCAGCCTAATGAAGAGCAACGGTGTCCGGGAAATGGACTTGAGTTGAAATGGAGTTAGTTCACTTTAAGAAAAATCTATCCTGCCTTTATACTTAATTGATAACGGCAGGCTCAGCAGGGAGGCGCCGGTCACAGAAAAAGAGGCAGCTTCGCTGTCGTTGGACGGGACTTGAGGATGACCGGGGGTCCGAGGTTGCGGAGCAGCAACCGCAGCCACAGTAGCGGCAGCAGCGGCAGCAGCGGCAGTAGCGGCAGCAGCGGCAGCGGCGGCATCAGCAGCAGCAGCAGCATCAGCATCCGCGGGATCAGTCCCACGGAGTCCCCTGACCCCCAGCCGGGTGCGGGGGCCGATGCAGGGGGACCCTCCGGGGTGGCTCTGAAGAAACAGATCGGCCTGCTCAGCGCCTGTGCCATTATAATCGGTAAGAACCTCCATGGTGCGTTTCCCTCCGCTCATGAACTATTGGTAAGTGAAAATGAAGCTTATTACCTTCAGGCAGTGAAGCTCCCACCAGGTTTTAAAGAGTTTTCAGGTGACACAAATATGTATTATGACTAAATCGACTGTTTTGCCCATCATCAGTTCTTCATACTGTCATGCTTTGTCATTATTATTATTATTATTATTATTATTATTATTATTTTGGCTTAAATAATGGGCTGAGTGGAACAAACGAGTTATACAAGTTATTGTACTACATGGAGGGGAAAAAAAGAAAACCAATGTCAATGAAAATCAATCCCACTAATAATGGTGTCTGCTAATTGTTGAGACTGCATTTACCATCACCATCTTAAGCATGGTTGGAGTGTGGTCGCTGTACTTTTTTTGACAAGGAGTGGCTGTGGCCTCGTTATAATATATTGATTTATTATGGATAAATGAGTGTAAAAGCTCATCGATCTTCTACCTCTTCGCTGTTGGGGCGTCTTTTCATTTCATTCAAACTGATGGCAAAAACATTCTTTAAATTCTATCCGGGTAAACGGTGTCGCCTGAGTGTACTGCTATCGTCTGCTTGGCTTTTCCCAGCTGCTGAAAATTTCACAGTGGATGTTTTCTGTGGTGGAAATCAACCTTTGCACCAGGCCAAGATCCCGGCCTTGGTGCGTGTCTGAAAGGTGGTTTTATCTACAAGGCTCTGGAGGGAAAAGGGGGGGGGTGACTTGCCACATGCAAAACATGGACACTACATGAAACGGGGCATCATGTGACAATAAATTGTATCTTTCCCTTTTTTTTTTTTTTTTTTTTATAGCCTGAGATCTGTTTCAGTGGCTTTATGCTTGTTTTCATGCTTCCCACTGTTCATGAGCATAATATCCGCACTGTTGTGCTTCTTCATACAGAAAATTTGTGACTTATTTCATTGCATTCATAGTATTCTTTAGTGCATATTTAAAATTACATTGATATGCCAGAGCATCCAAGCAACTGCTTCTGATTTTGTTTTCTTAATTTCTCCTCCGCGTCTGTTTTTCTTTTCTTTTTTTAACTCCCTCAGGTAACATCATTGGATCAGGGATTTTTGTGAGTCCTAAGGGGGTCCTGGAGAATGCTGGCTCAGTGGGTCTGTCTATCATTGTGTGGGTTTCCGCCGGAGTTGTCACAGCCATCGGTGCTCTCTGCTATGCGGAGTTGGGGACGACCATCCCCAAGTCGGGAGGAGACTACTCGTATGTCAACGACATCTTTGGAGGACTGGCTGGGTGAGAACAAATGCTGTTTGTGTGAAGCCCCCATGTTTAGGATTTAAAGGAGCAGCGTCAAGCATTTAAGGGGATTTATGAGCAGAAATGAAAGATGATATTAATACTTGACTCAGGGAGGCTTTAACAAATGTCTGCGCAACTTTGGTTCCTGCATTTTAAAAAGTTTTGCTCCAATGATGCGCAAAAGCTGATAAGAAATTACACTGCAAGATAAGCCCCCCTCCATCCCCCTCAACAACCACGTTGACCATATAATGAAAGCCTCTCCTAATGTTAATGCATTAAGTTTTGTTCCCAGCATCCCAGAATGTCACGGAGCCAGTTCCACTCATTTATCTTGTCCTTAACAACAGTGCCCCAGTGCATTTCTATGTTTAAATAATAATACATTATATAGCGCTTTTCAAAATTCTTAAAGACACTTTACAAACCTTAAAATCATCATAAAAGAGCTATACACTAAAAACATGGAACATACATTAGTCATATATTAAAAGCACTTCTGAAAGTGTGTGTGAGTGTGTGAGTGTCACACACAAGTCTGCTGCCATGTCTCATCGGCCTCCTGCTGCTGTCCCCCCTCAGGTTTCTGCGTCTATGGATCTCAGTGCTGGTCATCGCCCCCACTAACCAGGCCGTGATTGCGCTCACCTTCTCAAACTACATCCTGCAGCCCCTCTTCTCCTCCTGCCTCCCCCCAGAAAGCAGCACGCGCCTGCTAGCTGCTGCCTGCCTGCGTGAGTCATGAAATGAAACCCAAGATTAAATGGCTGTCTGAGGCTAGTGCATTAACAGACACGGACCATGACGCGGCATTCAATGCCCACTTTGAGGAATTAATTTCAGAAATGAGTTTATTTGATTTTTATAAAGACTTTTTAAACCCTTTTGTTGAACTTTATGTGCGTGGGGGAGGAAAATAACTCCATTGAGATAATTTAATAGTCTTTGCTTGAGCATGATTACCTCTGTACAAGTTTTGATCAAAAAGCCTGCATTGCAAACTGGATATTGATGTTCTGTGCAACAAAAGACGCAGCATTAATAATGCATGAGTTGTATTCTGGGCAGTGTAGGAGCTTGAGACGTACTGAGGACTTAAAGTCAGGATATCTCTTTCTATACGGCATCGATGGCTCTTTTGATGAAAACGTTGATTTATCATTGAACCCTCAGCCCTAGTCCAGACTAAACTATAAACAACAACTACACAGTATTAAGATGACAACATTACGCACAAGTTGGCATACTAACACACTAAACTAAGATGTGTTGGGCTCGGTGGTGCTTTTTACCTAAATGCTAACTACAGCCTCACAGAGCTGCTGGCGTGGCCATGGACTTGTGAGCGACGCATTGCACAACTCAAGAGAATGCAAGAGATCCTTAATTGCTGGAGTCCACCTTAATGTGTACAGGCAAACCCTGGGAAATGCATGTTGAAGTAGAACACTGATGTTCTGAAGATTGGTCATACAAATACTTTTCTGCAGGGGTTTTTCTTATTTTCTACTGAAGCCGGCTTTTATTTAGGTGAATGTAGTCTCTCACTTATGCCAAGCAACATTTGGACTAGTTTCACTCATTGTGAAAATACAAATACTGGCTTTGTTGCCACCTTGTTAGAAGAAACTTCTGGACTCGGACAAATTCACTGAATTTGAAAACCTCTTGAGGCAAAACAAATTCACTATGAAGGGGAAAACTAATACCCATATGATGGGTGTGTGATGCAGCGAAGTACTTCAACTGATTTGAATAATTAGATCCTATATTTTAAACGTGTGTTCTCATGTCTTTAAGGTACATAAACCTTTTGTAATATAATTAAGAGGTAAAGCAGCATTTTGTATTATACATTTACCCATTTCTATTGCAGTGCCACATCTGGTACAATAATAAAAAACAAACAACCATGGTTGTTTATATTCAGATACCATGAAAAACAACACAATGTAGAGGCCACGTTTTCTAGAAGGCACCATATTTGCATTAAACAATTATTTGCATTGTTCATATAGTGGGCCAAAAGCATTCCTCCCACGCCAACAGACATGGTTCTAACTTTTCTCTTGCTGTCCTGTAGTGTTGTTGACGTGGGTGAACTGCTACAGTGTGCGCTGGGCCATGTATGTCCAAGATATCTTCACCACCGGCAAGCTGTTGGCCTTGAGTCTCATCATAATCCTGGGCATCGCCCAAGTATCGCAAGGTAGCACATCTTTCACTCAGACGTTCCTGTTTCTTTCTGTCTCTCTGTGTGGCCAGTGGTTCCATATCATTTTAGCCTTTTGAAAGTGAAGCGGTGTCAACTTGGGTTGCATGCTGTCTGCAATGTTCCCCTCTGTTTCATTTGATTAGTATTTAGAGGTCTGAATAGGGAAAAGTGTCAGTATTACAGTCCCTCATAGCTCTTCATCACACTCATTAATCACACTCATTCATGTGACCTAGCCCCCTCATATCCCACTTTGAGTGACAGATGCAGGAGGTGATTATTGCTTGCCTTCTATGAGAAATGAATATTCAGTGGGCTGAATTCTTAAACTGTTAAAAATGGGGATTGATAGTCACCACCAATAAGATGCACAGAGGAGTAGACCTAAACAGGGTATCTCTAGATTTCCATTTAAAGTTAACACATCAGACCTCTGCATCTGTGATCAAAAGGCAGTAATGAACTGTGTATAACATGGAAGGATCATAACCAAGACCTTTTGAACGCCCTGTAAAAGCAGTGTCTGGCGGCCTCTGCTGCTCAAGTTGTGGTAGAGAAGAACAAGCGCTCATCAGATGGACTTCCCCTGAAGTCCAACGTTTGCTTTTTGGTTCTCAGGTCACTATTACTGGTTGGAGCCAGCTAACGCCTTTGAGACCTTCCACGACTACGACGTGGGTCTGTTGGCTCTGTCCTTCCTACAAGGCTCCTTTGCTTACGGAGGCTGGAACTTCCTCAACTACGTCACAGAGGAGCTGGTTGACCCGTGCAGGTAACATCTGCACAAGCATCGAAGTACAAGAAGAAAACCATAGTTGATTAAAGGAGATTTTGAGAATTCAAAAATTAATGGGTTTATGAAGACCTCAATAAAACTAAAATACATGATATGAGATTTTTTTTTTTTTTATATAATATGTTGCGCAACAAACGGGAGAAGGCCACAATCTACACAGTTCAAACTGTTTGGTCCATCAAATAAGCATTCAGCTTGAGTTAAACATTTGTTTGAGGCGATGATTGTGTTGCAAAACGATGGCACTTATTTTACAGCAGAGTTGTTCTAAATCTTGGAAGATGCAAATGATTTACACATCTGGTTTTGTACATGTGGATTTATTGTGATATTCAAAGGAAAGACTATTGGAGTCACGTTAGTTCAAAAGCCTCTTTCACCATTTTATTTCATCCCACACACCAAGTAATTCAATTTTTTTTTGTTTTTGGGGGGGTTCCGATTTATAAATCCAAATGTTTCACTGTTTAATTGGTTGGTTGCATTTCTCTGTGGGAGCATCAAACTTCAGTCACAGAAAATGGTTAATACACCGTGACCCTCGTCTTCCATCCTCCCAGGAATCTGCCTTATGCCATCTTCATCTCCATCCCCGTGGTCACCTTCGTTTATGTGTCCGCCAACCTGGCCTACATCACAGTCATGAGCCCCCAGGAGCTGCTGGCCTCCAATGCTGTGGCAGTGGTGAGAAAACGCAGCCACATTAAGTCAAATCTGACTGTAGATGCATGCAGCTCGAAGCATATCAGACTGTGTACTCACTCAGAGATGGAGTAACCGCATTAATCTGCCGCATGCTTCATATCGTAGCATAAACACTTGGCCTGTCGCACTCCGATATGTCTTGATCAGTCGCTGTTAAAGTGTGTTTCAGATGTGTACTACTTGTCCCCCCTCCACCCTCATCCCCCCTCTCTGCTCCTAACATTTCTCCCAGACATTTGGAGAGAAAATGCTTGGACTAATGTCATGGATCATGCCCATCTCTGTGGCGTTCTCCACCTTCGGGGGGGTCAATGGCTCCCTCTTTACATCGTCTCGGTCAGTTTGTCTTCTCCTGTCCTCCATTTCATCTTATTGCAGCTTCTATGCTTGTTTTGACACTTGTTCCCATGCTGATAATTGAGCCTGTACCTGAAGATGTACATGGAGAAAACTAGACAGGGCAGGGAGAAAATGAGAAGCTTAACAGGAATAAAAAGCATGGGCAGTGTTAAAGTTAATCTCTGGCCAAAACTAGATTTCAGATTGTGAGGAGAGAAAATCATCCTCCTCCCCGATAAGATGACCCCCACTTGATCAATAATGCCACCCAAAGTACTGCGCCCATTGTTCTCCTGTTCTGGTTCCATTCCTCTCTCTCCACCCTCCCCTCCCCTCCCGCCTCTGCACTTTTGACTTGAGCAGTCCGTCTCTCCCATAATCACCTGAGCTTCTTGTACAAGCAGAGCAGCAGCTGGCTCTGCTCTCAGGACTTTAACAGCTCTCTGGTTCTGTCGCTCAGGCTGTTTTTTGCCGGAGCGAGGGAAGGCCATCTCCCACGTCTGCTGGCCATGATTCACATCACACGCTGCACTCCCATCCCGGCCCTACTGTTCACTGTGAGTCCTGAGGGGGAAAAAAGCAGAAACAACACATCCAATTTTTGTCCTTGTCGTGTGTCCTCGTCATCTTGTGCAGAAATGCTAACACCCCCGCCTCCCCCCCACCCCACCCCCTCACCATGTTCAGTTGCTCTCCACCCTGCTGATGTTGTGCACCAGTGACATTTACACCCTCATAAACTACGTGGGTTTCATAAACTACTTCTTCTATGGCGTCACCATCGCTGGGCAGATTGTGCTGCGCATCAGAGAGCCCGACCTGTATCGACCCATCAAGGTAAAGACACTGCCGTAACTACAGAGATGACTTTTTGGCTAAACTTCTATCTAATTCTGTTTGCTTCATAACCATCCATCCAATTTCACCAACCCTTTTTTTTTTTTAAAAAAAAAAAAAAAAAAAAAAAAAAACACTGACCAAGAAAGGTATCTGTGACCAAGAAAATGTATTTATACTTTAATGCTAATAAGGCCATATGTGATTTTTCTTTCCTCTTCTACAACACGACCTGCTCTCACTCCACCAGGTGAGCCTGGTGTGGCCCGTGGTCTACCTGCTGTTCTGGGGCTTCTTGTTGTTCTTCTCCCTCTACTCTGAGCCCGTCGTCTGCAGTATCGGTCTGGCTATCCTGATGACCGGTGTCCCGGTGTATTTCCTGGGAGTCTACTGGGAAAACAAGCCACAGTGTTGTGATATTACCATGGGTAAGGGAAACATCTTGGTGTCCTTTAGATAAAAGGAAAAAAAAAAAGAAGCTGTTATTGGAACTCTGAGATGGTTGCAAATGGGAGTCTGCCTCCTTCAAAGTGAATTGCTGTTAGGTTCCTCGTTAAATGCAGCAGTTGACAGGATACACAGATGTTCTGTTTTGCTGCATTAGTCAGCATTAAAGGTTAACTGGCTTCACTTGTAGCTTTATTACACCTATAGTATATTTCCTTTTTATTTGGGCCTTTGTGGAAAAGACCTTTAGTTGTATTTAAAATTGCCAAATTACAAGATTTACTACAAAGTTAACCCACTGTGATGGAGTGCATAACAATAGGACGATAAAGGGTCAAGTGTATTTTAAATCAAGACCAATTAACTCTTACACTCAAAATGATTGTTTTCTTTCCTCCCCACACTACATCCAGGTAAAATTACTCATCTGTGCCAAAAGCTCTGTGTGGTGGTCTATCCAGTCATGGAGGAGAGCAGGCAGCCTCAAAACCAAGATGATGAGGATAATGATGATGATGATGATGATGAAGATGGCTAATTAAACATGTGCATAAACAAACGCTGACAATGTCTCAAACTCTTGTATTTAAAAAAAGAAAAAAAAAAAAGCACTTTGTGAGGACCCTCAAAGATTATCATACATATTCACTTGGTGTTCGACAACACTGGACTACGTCGCTCTGCTGAGACCAGCCTCAATGCTCACCACCATCTCAGTATGTGGTCTGGGAACAGATGAAATGTCACTGAATTTGAACAAATGAAACACTGCAACTGAAATTATGACACGGGTCTATTTTTGTTTTTCATGTTGGAATTGAAAACGTTGTCCTCTTTGTCTTTTGAGGCAGAGGAGGAATATTTTAAGATGCAAGTTGTATGTATTGTTCAAGCGCTGTATATATTATCACCTGATTACGTTTACACTAAAATGAAAGTTACCACATGTTTTTATTCTCATTTCGACACGAGCCACGTTGTATTAATAATTCATTAAAAATGTTCCCCTTTGAATACATAGAGGCAGAGTTGGCTTTAGAGGGCAAATGTTCTGATCATCACTATGGAGAGCTGAGAGCTGGCTGATTATTTTTTTCCTTGATGTTCGCTGAATATGCAGTACTGCAGCTTTTTAAAAAAGAAAAAAAGCTATTTTTTTTTTTAAAAAAATGTATTAATAGACTGTCCATGGTAGAAAATCAAATTTTCCAGAAAGTTTCCAACATGCATGTGGTGACCATATATGTACCTTTTTTAAAAAATAAATAATGTTCCGTCTGTTAAGATGTCACAGGGATGCCTCGTACCTCTCACTGTCTAGTGCGCTGCATGTAGTCTTGGTGGGATTGTTACGGCGCTGCCTGCTACACCTCATTAATGTTTTATCCACCTGTTGGAACACCTGACGTAGAAGGGGCGGGTTCTACGCACAATGAGCGATCGAATTGCGGAAGTCATAGGCGGCTGTGACAAGCAAGCTGTCTCAGGATTTCACATTGCCCTCAATAAGAGCGGAAGGTAGATGAATTTTCTTTCAAAATAAAAGCCTGAAACGCCTGACTGCCAAATAATGCAGAATTATCTAATTCATGCAGCCTAGGTCACACATTTATTTGCTCATGTGTATACACTTACAAATACCTACAACCGTACACCTCAAAGACTACGTGTGATATTGTCCAGAACCACCACAGTCAAATATAATTTCCAAATGCAGGGTAAATATCCTGACTCGCAATAAGCCGAGGGCTGTCTGGGGCATTTGCACACTTTGCCAGTTGGGTAATCCAGCCTTTGCTCTACTTAGTGATTTGTTGTCACAGATTTTTTTTTTGTCACTATTATGGGTCAGCAGCGCAATTCAAAAGCTACTCTGTTAAAGTGAATTAGGAACCTCTTTCACCTCTTCAAGAATTTTAAGGAATCGTTTCATCAAGAAAAGGCCACTTGCACTTTAAAGGGAATAAGTAAGGTATGTGTACTGTAAATATATTTCTTATGTTATATAATTGTTTACAGGAGGATGCAACTTGACCTGGTCATGACAACTGCCAAATACAGTTATCCAAGGTAGTCTTCAATGATTATTTGTACTGGAACAGTTTTCTACACTGGTAGGCCTAATGCTTCTGTCCATCTGCAGATGAAGGCCATGTGATGCGGTTGAAAGACTTGAAAAAAAGCTAGCCAGTGACCTCTAGTTAATATTTTTTATTTTTTTTATATTATTTCTAAGTTACTGTAGTAATAATCCCTTTTGCCTGTAGAACGGACTTGTCACAGCAGGCAAAGTGAAGGTCATGTTATTAGTCACAGCTGTGCTGTTCAGACTATGACAGGTCAAAATGTCTGCTGTAATAAAAAGGCCTATTATGTCCCAGCAGTGTAGAGAATTGAAGGCAGCATTTAGACCATTGTGTAGGCAAATTGATGTGAAATAACATATTTGAACAGTTAAATTAATAAAAACTTAGACAAAACTATTTAATCTTTTTTTGTATGGAGCAAGACATTTCTCAGGCGGGCGGAGTTCTGCTGAGGGAATTGATCTTTCTGACAGCCTGGCAGTGACCCTGGTAAGCTGATACCAGTGAGGTAGCTCCAACAATACACTGCAATGCCCTTCAACGTGCATACCTAAATGACAACCATAATTAATGTTATTGCGGTCTGTGCTCGTCCTGCTATGACATGTCAAAATGTCTTCCTGAGAACGATGCATCCAATCGTGTATGATGACCTCTCCAGCCAAATCCCTTCACCTTTTGTCTGATCGTTAATGTTATCTGAATATATTTCTAATCCTATTCTGAATTTATTCATCAAATGGGGTTTTATTTTGAAAGTTGTGACAGGAAGCCGTGTGATTATTATTATTGGGGGGGGTTCCGTTGACGCTGCATGGAGACTCAGTATTTAGGGTTTCCAGCCAACTGACTGCTGCCGTGTGTCGGAGGGGGTTCGGTTGAACCGGTTTACTTTTTAAAATACTGGCGACTCTCCGTACGGTGAAGAGGTACGTTGCTGTTTCCGGGGCTTCCTCCGTTCACGTAAACGGACTGCCATGCTAGTTAGCTCTCTAGCTCTCAGCCCTGAGCTCCAGCTCGACGGTCCTCAACCCTCACTGGGGTTGACAGCGTCGGCCAGGTTCGGTTAGCTCTCTCCGGTCACTCGGTTGGCCTCTGCCTCGTCTCACTGACCGGCATCTTTAGCGTCGAGCTAACTCAGGCATATATATATATATATATATATATATATATATATATATATATATATATATATATATATATATATATATATATATATATATATATGTGTGTGTGTGTGTGACGTAAATGTATTTTCACAACGTAAATAAGTCACGTCGTTGTAGGAAACTGATTGTATGGCGTGAATGACGTGACGTGCAAACACTGTGTCACCAGGAGCTGGAGTCAGCTTTACCAGACTGGAAACGTAGTGGAAGTAGTTTGAACTGGGTTTTTTTCTTTCCTTTTTTAAATATACATACTTACGTTGTGCGCAGATAAGGTGGAGTTATTACAGTGTAACAGCTTTCTCACTACCTTAACGTCACACACACACACACACACACACACACACACACACACACACACACACACACACACACACGGGGGCTTTTCAGTACCAGGAAGTGAACAAATGAACAGTGTAACTGTGCACAGTAGAGTAGTTTATTCTATGTGAATTATTCTGCTGATATTTCTGTTATTTAATTTAATGTCCACAACACCACATGCACACATACCAACACACGCATGCATCCTCCCCATCCACACACACACACACACACACACACACACACACACGCACACGCACACACACACAGCCATGTCTCCTTCAGTGCCCCTGCAGGAGATGATCCGGGCCATCAGGTCGGCGAGGACGCAGTGTGAGGAGCGAGGTGTCATCCAGAGGGAGTGTGCGGCCATCCGGGCACAGTTCAGGCAGGCCGACAACGGGGGTCGATCGCACAACCTGGCCAAGCTGCTCTACGTGCACATGTTGGGCTACCCAGCTCACTTTGGTCAGGTGAGGGGCTTTTGCGCTAATGCCCGTCATGGGTTTGCTTGTGCGTTGAGGGGGTTAGCGGGGGTCATAAACCATCACGCAGCTGGAGGATCTGGGTCTCAAGTCATCGCCGAGTTGTCCTCGGGGGGGGGGGCCAGACCCAGTGTCCAGCAACTATGTCCTAAGCGGTGAACCCCTACAGACGTTATCTGTGTAAGCGCGTGATGGAGCTAATACTAATGATATTAGTATCGTTACTGCTCTGTACACTTGCACTTCTTGCTTTTTCAGACTTTCCGTGTCATGAGAACACTTTTGAAATGTGGTTAATTCCCTCAAGCAAAGTCTGCAGCATCGCAGACCCATGTCCAAAAAAAAGAAAAAAGAAACTGGGGCACTAAGTCCCTCTCAGCTCTCAAGGCTGCTGCTCTGAAGCTGACCTCCACTTGGAGTGAGCAAGGAGCAGAAAATGTCCCCGGGGCCGGGGTTATCGTTTGTGTCAGTCTCTCGAGTCACTTGACATTTAAAGGGGGATGTTGCTCTTCCTCGCTAGATGGAGTGCGTTCGGATGATTGCCAGCCCTCGCTACAGCGAGAAGCGTGTGGGATACCTCGGAGCCATGATGCTGCTGGATGAGAAGCAGGACGCCAGCCTGCTCATCACCAACTCCATCAAGAAGTAAGGAAAAGCCATTTAAACACAGAATTTATTTGCATTTTATTTTAACCTCTGTATTTAGCATTCATAAACAACTAAAGGGGAACCCCCAGCGATTTCACACATCAAAGTCTGTATACAGGTCTTGAGCCACAGAGGGACTCTTGTTAATTGCCTCAAGTGATGTCACGTGAGTCAGCGTTTGTCTGAAGACTACAAGTTTGAAAATGTGAAAAACAATGTGAGGTTGCTGAGCTGGAAGCTCGAGGCTACAATAGCAGCTGCTAATGCAACACATCCGAGTCTCCAACCGAACTGTTGGTGGTTGAGTTGCATTGTGGGTAATGTAGATGCCAGGTTTTGACGAGGGAGAAGAATGCAGACGATATCTCCGGTTCTGCTGCATTGATTTGAATCCTTTTTTCTTTTCTTTTTTAAACTGTCCACCTGACATTGCTATCGGAGTGCAATGCAAAATAATTGGTGCAGCGCTCGTTTAATAATCATTTAATAAATGGCTTATAGTGCGTTTAAAATAGAGTTGTTATCAAAAAACGGAAACTGTTAAGTATTTATTAACATTTTTACTCCTCACATAAAGCATCTGCTGCTGCTGTATTACCGACAATGAACGTTGGATAACACAGTGCAACACAGCTGTAATCATATGTAATATAATACTTTATCAAGCATTCATTATCTCTGCATACACCAGTTATGGATGCTTTACTTAAAATACCCTTATTATAGCTATTAGCCACATTACAAGAAATTTATATACATCTTGTGTGTGTGTGTGTGTGTGTGTGTGTGTGTGTGTGTGTGTGTGTGTGTGTGTGTGTGTGTGTGTGTGTGTGTGTGTGTGTGTGTGTGTGTGTGTGTGTGTGTGTGTGTGTGTGTGTGTGTGTTCGTGTGTGTTCCAGTGACCTCGCTCACAGCAACCAGTACGTACAGTCTCTGGCTCTGTGCACGCTGGCCTGTATGGGCTCAGCTGAGATGTGCAGGGATCTGGCGCCAGAGATCGACCGGCTGCTCCGAGCATCCAACTCCTACATAAAGAAGAAGGTGGGCACCTCAGTTTTTATTTTCCCAGTAGGCCGTAACGATATTTAATATATAATAAGCTAACGTTAGATAAAGGCGTACTAGTCGGCGTGATGGCGTTTAGTGGTCTCGTTCAGCCACTTGATAGCAACCAACTTTTTTTAAAGACGCATAAAAGCTTCCACATTCACGAGCGTGGTATTTACTGATGTATTTTATACATCGTAGAACAAAAAGTTTAAATCTCTTAAGCCCGTGTTAACCACATACCTCACTTCATTCATCTCACCAAAAGCCCATTCAGAAAGACTTTGAGACGCGGGAGCCGGAAAAATGTGAAAATGCTGACTAATTTCCGGTCCACAGCCCTCTATTGAGGGAGAGCGCTGCAGACGGCAGCCGCTAGACGGGCTGAAATGTCAGTTCTCGGGGCAACTCCTCACCGTCGATGTACGTTCACTAGAAATGCTTGTTTTTTTGCCACTGACAGGCTCCGCATTGTTATTGTAAGCGTGTGTCGACATTAAGGAAAAAGGCTCCTCCAGACAAACCATTTTTCTTACCTTTTTGTCGCTCTCCATTTAGCGACTGCTCTTCTGCAGCGTACTCCCTCAATAACGGACCGCTTTAAAAAAAAAAAAATAATAATTGTTGTCCCCATTCGTCACTTAGACACAAAAAACATGGTAAAATACCGAAGTTACTCTTTTAATGAAATGTAACCGCTGTTTTAGGGAAAAACTAAAATGAATTTGATTTGTATTTAAGAAGCTCTTCCCTCAGAAACAATACGACCTCAATATTTTCATTGAAAGGACACGATAGTTTATGCCCTGCTCATTACTAGCGTTGGGGGATGACGTTCATGCAGCTTAAAACAGTTGTTGTCCACAGATTTCAAACTAAAGCGGTTCCCCTGTGCCGCCGCTCAGTGTACTAATGACCTACCGGTGCTCTCCGCTCTTCTTCCAGGCGGCTCTCTGTGCTGTTCACATCGTGAGAAAAGTCCACGAGCTGGGGGAGCTCTTTGCGCCCGCCGCCCGTTCCCTCCTCTCCGAGAAGAACCACGGTAAGTGGACCGCCGTCACTCACACCTGCGAGCTGTCCTCGCCAACTCTATTTCCGACTGTCGCTCTCGTCTCTCCCCAGGCGTGTTGCACGGCGCCGTGGTGCTCATCATTGAGCTGTGTGAGCGGAATCCAGAAACACTGGAGCGGTTCAGGAAGGTATGACACACACACACACACACACACACACACACACACACACACACACACACACACACACACACACACACACCTTGATCTGATGAGTTCAGTATCTCTTCATGGATGCCGTCCTTGTGCTTGTGTCGTGTATTTCCAGACCGTGCCGGATCTGGTTCAGATCATGAAGGGTCTGGTCCTTTCGGGTTATTCTCCGGAACACGACGTGGCAGGAATCAGCGACCCCTTCCTGCAGGTCAGCCTGGACCCGTGGGATCATATTGCAGGATCATATCTCCCTATTTCATTTAGTTAATTAGATTAAATGGGCACTTCACATTGATCATCGAGCAAAAACACTTCGATAACATCGGAGACATCTTATCTGTTGTCATGAATCATTATTTTTCTGAACCTGTTACAACAGTCAACAGATTTCATTTAATTTCATATCAATGCAAACCAGGAACCTTCGAGCGCTTGGGTTAACATTTAAAATCAAAACATTGTTTATATTGTTCTTGCGTTCAGTTTCTCACAAACAGACTGTGCACCAAAATAACTTGCCGTCCGTCTGTTCCCTCCCCCGGTCTCCGTCCTCAGGTGCGCATCTTGAGGCTGCTGAGAATCCTCGGCCGCAACAACGAAGGAGCTAGCGACGCCATGAACGACCTCCTCGCTCAGGTACAATGTTCACTCTCAGGACGAGTGGAAATGTACGTTTTTGTTGTTTATGTTCTTTTTTTTCTTCGTGTTATTTCTTTCTAAGTCTAATTCAAGTTTTTTGGTTTTTTTGCGCTGAAACATTCTGTATTCCCCAATTTCTATTGATGAAGCTTTTCTTGTACATGTTTTATTCATTATTTCGCAATCATGGGTATCTCTGCCCGTGCTGTCTGCTCCCACACAAACTTTTTTAAATTCCAAACAAACATGTCGAACACATCACTTCCTGCGATTCTAACTGAGTGTTAAATAGAAGCAAAAGAACAAATGTCACAGACCTAGTTAGTACCCGTTACAAATAAAAGCATGCGCGTGTGTTTGACTGACCGTACAGGTGGCGACCAACACCGACAGCACCAAGACCGTGGGCAACGCCGTGCTGTACGAGACGGTCCTCACCGTGCTGGACATCAAGTCAGAGAGCGGCCTCAGGGTGAGAGACTCGCGGCCCTCCTCGCTGCGTTGGACCACCTTCATACACGGGGAGGGTGGGGGGGGGGTGATGTGTTATGTCATCTAATTACTGTCTGCAATGCTTCATTCCACCTGCGCTACAGGTTCTGGCCGTGAACATCCTGGGCAGATTTCTCCTGAACAACGACAGGAACATTCGGTGAGTGTTGCTTCACTGTGTCTCTTCCCCCCCGTGACACCTCCCTCCCTACCTCCCTTTCTTCCTCCCTCAGTCTTTCCCTCCTTCCTCTCAGGCTCATTTGACCTTTTCTCCGTTCCACAAGGCCAGCGGCAGAGAGAAACTGCTGTCAGTCTGAGCCCACTAATCGCTCTCCCTGGAGCCGTTCCTCCAGAAGGCCGCTGTCTGTCTGTTAATGCTGATCTCTCAATTTTGGGGCCATGTCATTTTTTTATTTTTTATCCGGCAGTGTGGAGACGTGTTACAGGTTCCTCAGGGTTTTGTTAAGCTGTTCTTTCTTGGAATAGGGGTTGTGTGGCCAGGTGAGCCTGTCTGCTTTTTTATTTTTATTTTACACCTGCAGGGCCCCCCGAGTCTCTGTGTGGCTGTTTGACAGTAATATGCCTGGTTTTATTCCTGCGAGACCTGCCTGGATAGATAACATCCCTCCTGTGCATACATAAATATTTGAACAGTTGTATGAGACATTTCAAGTGGAAAGATGAATTATTTATCTCGCCAAGTTGAGCAAAGTTAAGTTTACAGAGTGCCGACAGTTGCTCTTGATTGTTAGCTGACGGTTAGAAAATCATGTTGTCGAATAGATTCTGCTGCACTTTCACACTGACTCACAGCCCCCTCACCATGACTCAGCACGAAGCACAAAACATGACACCTCTCCCGTCTGGCTGTTCTGTGTGTGTGCGCGTGTGTCCAGGTACATTGCCATGACGTCTCTTCAGAAGATCGTCGGGACGGACCACAATGCAGTGCAGCGCCACCGGGGAACCATAGTGGACTGCCTGAAGGACCAGGACGCGTCTGTCAAGCGGTAACGTTCAGCCTCTTCTCCGCCGTTGTGTCCCGGATGTTCAGTGAACCTGAACACTCGCGCTTTTCCAATCTCACCCCCCCCCCGATTTGTGTTTTTTCAAATGGGATCAGTTCGTTTTGAAGTGGAAATCATTTGATCTGCAGATGAGCTCTCTAAACGTATGTAATAATATCCTTGTTTTCTGATGCTCTCATCAGAAGTAGGAACTTGATGCCTCCCCCCTCCTCTCGATACGACAAAGCAAGAGGACATAAAAGTGCTGCGTACAGGTGTTTTCAGACAGCGATGCCGATCAATGGGCGCCGCCGGCTTTCTCCGATTCCACTAACAATACCGTGTATATTGAGGACAAAATATTATAATAGCTTTACACCATGAGCTTGCCGGGGATTTCCAGCCCCACTAATGAGGACGAGGATAGAGCAATACCTAATTGACCCCTGCGGGTAGGTTCTCCTCACATGGTCCTTTTTTTTTTTAGAAAGGTCAAATACCAAACGGCAGCCTGTGGCCACTAACGGGTCAGTGTGTTGCTCAAGAGCACGTCAGCAGAGTGGGTTCTATAGAACACGAGAGCGTCTTCCCGCTCTGGATGTTGACGGCTGCAGAGGGGTCGGACATCGTTCTGCACCCACTGAACTGCACCACTGCGTCCGGTCAGTTGAGAACACACTGGCCTCTTGGCTGCGTCAGCACAGAAGCAACAGCAGTCTAAATTTAGATTTTTAATTAAAAGAGAAATGGCACCGGACTCGCAGTTGCAGCAGTCTCGTGTTTTTTTTAAAGGGCCGGCGTGCAGCCTGCATGCACACTCGCCAACATTAATCCCCTCTTGCCTTCCCTCCAGCCGCGCGTTGGAGCTCTCCCTGGCGCTGGTGTCGGCCTCCAACGTCCGCTCCATGATGAAGGAGCTGCTCCTCTTCCTCTCCTCCTGCCCCCCCGAGCTCAGGGCGCACGCTGCCAGCGGCATCTTCAACGCCGCAGAGAGGCAAGTGACGAGGCAACGTGCATGTACACCTTGCGCGTGCATGGGAGCGCTCGTGTGAATACATGTAATGTGACCCAGCTGTTGAAGTGTTTAGGCCGTAAGAAAAAAGAGAGAAGAAAGAAAAAAAAGGTCTCTGTGCTTCTGTATATGTGTGGCTTCACGTCCCACTCTGTGTCCGTCTCCACTCTCAACAACACGCCCTGTCTCTTTAAGCGGCTCTGAGACGATGAATAGTCCTCTGTGTTTCTGCTGTACACACTCTTCCTCTTGATGCACTTCGTTTCTGTGGATGGATTTGCAGTGTGTGTGTGTGTGTGTGTGTGTGTGTGTGTGTGTGTGTGTGTGTGTGTCTGACTCGCCCTCAAGCACCACTGAGAGTGTGTGTGTGTGTGTGTGTCTCTGTCTCTGTCAGGTATGCTCCCTCCCAGCGCTGGCACATTGACACCATGCTGCATGTCCTCATCACGGTAAATACAGACCGGGCCACTCGCCCTGCCGCCCTCTCTCACTTGGGTTTCTCTCCCTCACGACTCACTTCAGGTTGTCCCGCTGCCGTCATTAGTGCATCGGGGGTTAATGTAGATGCCAGGGGCCACGTGTGTGAAGGCTGCGTATGCTGTGAGATACTAAGTTAGCATTTATATGGACCATATATAGATGATTGATAAGATATTTGGCATGAATTAAAGCTTCAACAAGATCGGTAAATGTCCTTTTTAAAATGTAAACAAGCCTCCAAGTGAGGTCATTGTGTCTGGGAGCGAATGTAGGGCGACCCAAATACTTGGGCCAGCTGCCTAGCTAATGGAGTTTGGTGTGTGTGTGCGCGTGTGTGTGTTTTATTCACTCTTGATTTCCACTCTGCCAGGCAGGGGGCGACGTGAGAGATGAGACGGTGCCCAACTTGATCCAGCTCATCACCATCGCCTCAGAGCTGCACTGTTACACCGTCCACAAGCTGTACCGCGCTCTGCTCGCTGACATCTCTCAGGTAGGGTGTGTGTGTGTGTGTGTGTGTGTGTGTGTGTGTGTGTGTGTGTGTGTGTGTGTGTGTGTGTGTGTGTGCGTGTGTGTGTGTGTGTGGGGAGTGGGGTAGGGGGGGGCATTTCCTGCTCTTAAAGGAGCACTTTGTTTTGTTGGTCAGCTTACTCAGTCAGTGAGTTAAAACGACTGAATCCATAACATCTGCTCCCCGCTGATCCTTTATCAAACAATAAACAGTGGTAAAGTGAGATTAGATCCATCATAGAAAGGTGACTGTCAGTCCCCTCCCTATAAAGGTTACTTTAATTACAAATCAGTACCTCAGTTCATTGAAGTGCCATTTAAGTAGCATGATCTAAAAAGAAAAAAAAAAAGTAAAAGTACAATAATGCAGTTCTGTTTTCAAGCAAAATAAAACAAATACAACCACAGGAAACCAAATAGTTTGTTGGATGAACAAACTTGACCTCACAAGTAACCATGACAAAAAAACTTAACACTTCAGAGAAGAACAGCTGTCAATGAAACTGAAAGGTTGAAGAAACCGACAGGAACCTTGCCATAGGTGTCAGGACCAAACGATTTAATCATAGGCTTTGACAAAGACTTGAAATACAAGAGGAGACTTTGGTCAGCTAGTCCACTCTCTCTCTCACAGTCTGAGCCAAGCAGACACAAAGATCCACTCTGACTCTTTAATACCTAGAGAGTCCAAACTCTCTTGTCTCCTGCCTTTGAACCCATCTTGGATCCTAAAGATATCTTTTGTCATCATTTGTCTAAAAGACAATAAAAAAAAAAAAATCATGTTTAAAACATGATGCTACAACTGGTCTGAGATCAGCGTGGCAAGATGTGAACCTTAATCAAATATGTCACTGTTAAGCTATACTGACCAAAGGGATGATTATAATTTGTATTATCATTGATTTGAATTGATTAACTTAATAAAATTGAGTTTTTTGACGGGTTAATATCCATTCTCAAATATCTGAGGGGATAAATTATGTCATTTCAATTGAGGATCATTTTGGAGCACAACACCAGAGGTGTGAGCACATTTTCATTAGAAGGAGCGTCTGTGTCGCTCTGGAAGCAGAGGGAGCCGGTTTGGAGAATAAAAGCGAGGCTCTTGCTTTAAAATTGGCTGATGCACCCAGGTTTATTTTTGGAAGCGAGTCGCATGAGCCGCCATGTACTCATCTGCAGTGTGGTGCAGTTTCCCGTCTTCCACCACATTAACCGCCAGTGAATTCAAGGGAGAAGTGGCTCTGATGATTCAAACCGCTATCTCCCCAAAATATAAAGCTTTACTTTCTGTTATTTATTTTTTTTGTTGATTTATTTTTACTCTGGGTGTTTTGTGGATACATAGTTGTGTGATTGTGTCACATTTGTGTGTGCAGCAATCGCTGGTGCAGGTGGCGTGCTGGTGTATAGGAGAGTATGGAGACCTGCTGCTCAGAGGAGACTGTCAGGAGACTGAGCCTGTGCAGGTACCCACGCAGCTTTATGGAATAATTCAATATCAGTGGTCGTGATTCAGCCTTTTGCTCAATCGTGAAAGGTTTTTACATTTGCAGCTCAGGTTTGGACACAAAGGAACACTTGACATTTT